>JAVTVY010053794.1:0-26832 GCA_036873755.1 Hanleya hanleyi
AAACCCTGGCCGTTTCATCAGACACTCTGTCAACCACCAAGATGTTCACTTGCACAACTTGCCAGAAGAAGTTTACTCGTCTAGATAGTTTACGACGCCACGAGACCTCCACCCACAACGATGGACTGCATACTTGTATAACCTGCGCACGATCATTTAATCGGGAAGATGCTTTACTGCGCCACGAACGTTCATTCCACGAGGACGCGACGGAACAATGTAAGGATTGTGGTCAACTCTTCAAACGACGCAGTCAGTTAAAACGGCATCGGCGTTTGATCCATGGTCCGTCACCACGATTTTGGCGACAACTTCCTACTGAAGAGGTGCCGCGGAAGGTCAGACCCACTGAAGATAAGCCCGGGAAGACGAACGCCACTGGTGATGCGATGACGGAGAGCCCGCCTATACCTACAGTTGGAAAGAGCCTGGATTTTCGGCCGGACCCCACCGTTACGGTTTCGAGTCATACGTCATACATCGAACATTTTCTGGACGAGCCCATAAATGTTCCTAGCGATCTCTTACCCGAAGATCATCCAGAGAGTGACATCTCTCGGCGCCACTGGTCCATGACACGGCACTGTTTCCACCGTGATCGCCCAATTCAAGATATCTACAATTTCCCACTGACCAACCTCACCCGTCTACGCAGCTACGTGGAAACCATATTCAATGACCAACCTACGGCCTTCACATTAAATGTAGCATTTGGGTACATCTTATGCCATAAGATGACGGGTGAATTGCGCTATTTCTATTCCAGTGCCTTCAACCCAGTGTACGACCAACCGTTTACCATCATTAACCGGAGGTCACTAGAGATGATGCTGGACCAAGTGGAACAATTGGATGCCTTGAGATGGGCCCAGCAACAACGACCCAACACACAATGGGTGGTAAAGAGGGTGACCAATGTTACGTTTTTCGTGACCAAGACGACCAATCAACCCATCGGGTGAATGCGTCACCCATGCACTGATGAATACCACAACATGCCGTACATACTCTCTATGTCTGCATGCTGATCGTTGACTTGAGCTCAGTAAACACTTGTGCCTGATGTGACGATGCGTTGAATAATAAAACACGGTGTTTGATATTTCGAATGCGAACATACTAAACATACCCAGGACGGCTCCCCCAGCCTGGGTATGATGTAACATTGGGGATAATAAACTGTATGAACATTGCTGAACTTGTTGTTATTCACATCACCCCATTGACTTGATAGGCAGATCCCAATAAGCCAGGGGACCGATATTAGCCCTTTTGGCTAGAGGTGATAGGGGTTTTCCACTAGTTTAGAACGGATTGTGCTAAAAATAGATCAACAGCTAGCTTGCTATAAAAAGGAAACGGCCTGGCCGTTTCATCAGACACTCTGTCAACCACCAAGATGTTCACTTGTACTACGTGCTCGAAATCATTCACTCGCCGGCGCGACTTGCGCCGCCATGAGGCTACCAAGCACGATGGAACCGCCCGGTATAGCTGTACGATATGTAGGCCTACACTGTCGTTTCAGCGCCCAGATCATTTACAGTGCCATGAACGTTCAATTCATGGGACATCCAAGCGTCCATGCGAAGAATGTGGTCAACTCTTCAAACGACCCAGTCAGTTAAAACGGCATGAGCGTTTGATTCATGGTGCATCACCACGGCATGAGGGACAACGTTCAATTCATGGGACATCCAAGCGTCCATGCGAAGAATGTGGTCAACTCTTCACACGACCCAGTCAGTTAAAACGGCATGAGCGTTTGATTCATGGTGCATCACCACGGCATGAGGGACAACTTTCCACTAAAGAGGTACCCAGGAGGGACAGATCCACTGAAGATGAACCCGGGGAGGAGAATGCCACTGGTGATGCGATCACGGAGAGCCCGCCTATACCCACAGCTCAGAAGAGCCTAGATATCCAGCCGGTCCCTAGCATCA
Organism: Hanleya hanleyi; assembly: GCA_036873755.1. NCBI lineage: Eukaryota > Metazoa > Mollusca > Polyplacophora > Lepidopleurida > Hanleyidae > Hanleya > Hanleya hanleyi. Next base: position 1,947 of record JAVTVY010053794.1, read on the forward strand.
CTGTTTCCAGTCATACGCCTGACAGCAACGAACATTTCTGGAAGATGCGGTGGATGGTCCCAGCGATCTCTTACCCGAAGATCATCCAGTGAGTGAGATGTATCGACGCCATTGGTCCATGATCCGACACTGCTTCCACCGTCATCGCCCTCTATTGGACTTGTACAATTTCCGACTGACCGACCTCGCCCGTCTACGCAGCTACGTGGAAGCCATCTTCAATGACCAACCTACGTCCTTCACATTAAATGTAGCATTTGGCTACATCTTATGCCATAAGATGACGCGTGAATTGTGCTATTTCTATTCCAGTGCCATCAACCCAGTGTACGACCATCCTTTCACAATCACCAATCGGGCATCGCTAGAGACGATGCTGACCCAACTGGACACTGTGGATCCCTTAGAATGGGCCTATGAACAGCGTCCCAACACTAAGTGGATAGTGGAGAGGGTCACCAATGTTACGTTCTTCGTGGTTAAACTGACCCACCACCCCCATCGGATGAAAGTATTCACCCATGCACTGATAGATACACAGAATGCGCAAACAACTATCTGAGGCTATGTTTCCTCAACGGTATCCTGGCCTGCCCGATGACGATTAGAACAAACGGTTCAGAGCGAACATGGCCGAAGATGGAACTTTCTGAAATGGCGACTTCTGATTGGACAAGAGTAGCCGAGAATACATCCAACGGACAGGAACGAATATGACAGATGCAAATGGTGGCCTCTGATTGGACAAGAATATTCTTGAATTGTAAATATACCCAACGCGGCTCCCCCAACGTGGGTATGATGTAACATTGGGGAGAATAAACTATATGAAAAAAAAACTTCTTGTTGTTGTTGTTCTCTTATGTGTGATCATTGTTGTTGTTGCTGTTGTTGTTCTCTGTCCGGTCTATATCATGGTGTTATGTTAGAGTGTTAAAGTGTAACGACGGGCGTCGACTGGCGTCACTGCATTTCGAAGAATTAGTGACAATTCCATGGAATATCAGAGCTTCTGAGCTATTTCACCTGGGCGTTGAAGCATTAAGAATGGCGTTGGTGGGTGTTGCTACAAGATGACACCTCGCACGACGCATTCGCACCGCGGATGGTCCATCTCTACACCAAACTCACCCCCACGCACCCACAAAATGTCCACTTTCGCTACTAATCGTACCGATGACGTCATCAATGACGTCACAGATGACGCGGACATCCCTCAAATCGGAATGTACACCCCGAGAACTACAAGATGACACCTTCCAGGACGCATTCGAACCGTGAATAGCCCATCTCGACCACAAATACCTTCATGTACTGCCCGAAAATGTCCACTTTCGCTACTACTCGTACTGATGACGTCAACAATGACGTCACAGCTGACGCGGACATGCCTCAACTCGGAATGAACATCCCGAGAACTACAAAATGACACCTCACACGACGCATTCGGACTAAGGATAGCCCATCTCGACCCCAAATACCTTCATGTACTGCCCGAAAATGTCCACTTTCGCTACTACTCGTACCGATGACGTCATCAATGACGTCACAGATGACGCGGACATCCCTCAAATCGGAATGTACCCCCCGAGAACTACAAGATGACACCTTCCAGGACGCATTCGAACCGTGAATAGCCCATCTCGACCCCAAATACCTTCATGTACTGCCCGAAAATGTCCACTTTCGCTACTACTCGTACCGATGACGTCACAGATGACGTCACAGCTGACGCGGACATCCCTCAAATCGAAATGAACACCCCGAGAGCAACAAAATGACACCTCACACGATGCATTCGGACCAAGGATGGTCCCTCTCTACCCCAACACCTTCATGTACTGCCCCAAAATGGCCACTTTACTTACTACAACCAACTGCGCATGCGCAGATTGAAGCGACTTGCATTCAGAAACACGCCATTCTGACTCTACCCCACACAAGCTTCACTTTGACACCCTCCACGACCCATTCGAACCAAGGATGGTGCCTCTCTACCCCAAACACACCCCTACATAGCACCCAAAATGTCCCCTTTCGCTACTACTCGTACTGATGACGTCACTGATGATGTCACAGATGACGCGGACATCCTTAAATCGGAATGTACACCCCGAGAACTACAAGATGACACCTTCCAGGACGCATTCGAACCGTGAATAGCCCATCTCGACCCCAAATACCTTCATGTACTGCCCGAAAATGTCCACTTTCGCTACTACTCGTACCGATGACGTCACCGATGACGTCACAGATGACGCGGACATCCCTCAAATCGGAATGTACACCCCGAGAACTACAAGATGACACCTTCCAGGACGCATTCGAACCGTGAATAGCCCATCTCGACCCCAAATACCTTCCTTCACTGCCCCAAAATGGCCACTTTACTTACTACAACCAACTGCGCATGCGCAGATTAACGCGACATGCATTAAAAAACACACCATTCTGACTCTACCCACACAAGCTTCACCTTGACACCTCACACGACCCATTCGAACCGTGATTAGCTCATCTCTAACCCAAACACACCCCTACATAGCACCCAAAATGCCTGTTTTCTATACTACGGCCAGACTGCGCATGCGCAGACTATTGAACACGGACGAACCATTAGTGTGGTCAAGTGCTCCTCCACGAGAGCTTCAAAATAAGACCTCATACGACCTCATCGGATCATTAGGGGACCCACCTGAACTCAACATCTGTCACCCCGTATGGAGCCTATACACCATAGCCATGCAGTATAGGCCTATGGAGCTACCACAGGCCTCGGTGACTTTTCAAAAATTTCACCGATTCGCTCCGCAACACTTCCTATCGTGTTCTAAATGACGAGACGAGTAAAACGAGACCCCACAACCCCGCAAATGTATGAAGTACGTTTCCCAGGGGGGTAAACATTGAACCTATACCCCAGTATGGGACTATATGGGGCTCGGTGACTTTTTTCAAAATTTCACCGATTCGCACGGGGACACTTCCTATCATGTTCTAAATGACGAGACGAGTAAAACGAGACCCCACAAGCCTACCGCAAATGTATAGAAGTACGTTTCCCAGGGGGACAAACATTGATCCTACTATAGAAGTAGGTTTCCCAGGATGGTCCTATACCCCCATACCCCATATAGGCATTTTCCCGTAATTTAGGATAAAGTCCGTATTCCGTATTTTTTCAGGAAAATTTTTACATACACCCACCCTGGAACTAGGGGGAGATAACTCTATTGATAGACAAGCCCCGTTAAGCCCGGCGACCTATATACCCCTCATACCCCATATAGGCATTTTCCCAGGTTTTTCGATAAAGTCCGTGTTCCTTTTTTTTTTTTTTTTTCAGGAAAAATTTTACATGCACCCACCCAGCCATCAAATACCCCTTCACCTAGGCTTCACTTTGATACCTCACGACCCCATTCGACCATTAGGGGCTCCCCTAGCTCCAAAACGGCTATTTCCATACCCTTGGGCCACCGCGCATGCGCACAATGCCGATATTTCAATCCCACACCCACCCCATCAGATGCCCCCTCACCTAAGCTTCACTTTGATACCTCACTCAACCCCATCGGTCCACTAGGGGCTCCCCTACATCTCAAAACGATTATTTCCATACCCTTGGGCCACCGCGCATGCGCAGAATAACGCTATTTCAAATCCGCTAGTCCAGTCAAATGCCCCATCACCTAAGCTTCACTTTGATACCTCACTCGACCCCACTGGACCAGTAGCCCCTAGCTCCCAACACGGCTATTTCCATACCCTTGGGCCACCGCGCATGCGCAGAATGGTGACAACGCCCAAGCCGCTAGTCCAGTCAGATGCCCCTTCACCTAAGCTTCACTTTGATACCTCACTCGATCCCATTGGACCATTATTGGCTTCGCTAGCTCCCAAAACGGCTATTTCCATACCCTTCGGCCACCGCGCATGCGCAGAATGGCGATATTTCAATCCCACACCCACCCCATCAGATGCCCCTTCACCTAGGCTTTACTTTGATACCTCACTCGATCCCATTGGACCATTTGTGGCTCCCCTATCTCCAACACGGCTATTTCCATATCCTTAGGCCACACGAATTGTCTCCCTTGCGTCAATGTGTGCAGATGGCGCTACTGTCGACGCCGTGATATGGAAAGGGCATCCCCACATCCCGCCATTTTGTTTGTTGTTTTCTTGCGGAGATACACGGGACAATAAACGCTCGACCCTAGGGTGGTACAGATGCTAGACTGATCCTATTAACATGGTACAACACCTATAGATTATGTTTATTACTAGGACGTCAGCGAAATACTAGTACCCATCCTCCGTATGGCATTTATTCTGTGAAAACACCCATGACATGACTGAAAAGAGCCTCACTCGGCCCAATCGGACCATGCAGCGTATTTGTAGTCTAGGGACTACTTTTCCTCCGCGGAAGCTTTCTTCCGCGACCGCATCACAGCCAAACCGCATCACCGCGGAGGAATACATGCATCCTCCGTATGGCAGAACTGTACAACCCAGAACAAGTCTAGACATGCCTTGATCACGTGATCGTCATGGGGAAACCCCCACTGGGGAATCCCCCGACCCTCCACACTTCCTCCACAAAATATGCTGCGCACGCATCAAAATACGCGCTGTAAATGGTAGACACTACTACTCATGTCCGTTCTGTACAAGTGAATTAGGACTGCGATAAGATCCGTCCTTTCTGCAAAAACTTGGAGACATGGTCACGCAACACAACGAGCTTAACAATGTTCTCTTCGGCGAAACTTGAGAAAGAGAATATTCTTTAATACTGAATCTCGTTGTACTTATTGCTAAACGCCATATTTCTAAATCATTTCTATTTTTGGAAATTCAAAACATTACAAGTCAAAGGTTCGTTCTAGGAAAATATATTTCAATAGAATCAAATTCAGTCTTGAACAATTCAACAAACTCTGTGAACCATGGCTCGCTGTGATCAATATGTAACCCGATACATTGTTTGGGGGTGTGAGCGTGTGTGTTAGTACGTTTGGAAATATGTAAATGCCATACTAGTATTTGCCTAAGTATGTTCATATGTAGTACATATATTTCGATATATATTAGACATTTGCTTATGTATATTGAAACAAACATACTTTGTGGCAATAATAAAAAAAAGAAATAGAAAGAATATGGTTATAGTTGAATTCAATTCCACCAAAACTGGATAGGCCTGTAGTATCCAGAACCAGATTCCCTTCAGACACACAGCCTATATTCAATGAAACTTTGGTTCAAAATCAGACACTCATAAACATTTGAGTTTGATTTATGATTATAATGAAACATGGATGAACCAGATGGAGAGTATTCTAGCCGATGGTCATAAACAGTGTCTATTTTTGAGAGCATAAAATGTACACTAGACAGAAAATGCATTGAAATAATGTAAAAGAGTATTTATTATACGGCCCGATCTTGAGTATGCTGATGTAGCCTCTGACAATATCAGCCAAGTCTTACAGGTCAATAGTTTAGAAAGAATCCAAAAAAGAAGCCATTCGTGTTATAACCGGTCTGACAAGAGAAGTGTTTCTGATGTTTTGTTATACGAGAATTCAGACCAACCACCAAATCAAAGCGTCAACCCTTCAATTGTGTTACACGAGACGAACAAATCTTCCGTAGTTACAATGTTAGTAGAGCATATCGGGACCTACGTCAACGGAATGAAAAAGTTCTCGGGATAATTGAAATTACTATATACCTACTAGTAGTATATAAGACAGAGTTCGGGTAGTTTTTGGTGGGGTTTTGACTAAGGATTGTGTGGGGTGAACTTTGACCTTGCAGTGTATGAATGGTCAGTAACAGCATTGGATTGGATTGGATTGGATTGAGTTTTGGATTGTGTATGTAGCTGATCACAGGCAGGGTCATCCATGGGTTTGGACCTTTCCGTGCAGGCCTGTGTCTGGGCAGAGCACTTTCCCCGCTTCAATAACTGGATTAGCATAGATAAGGTATTTGAGGTGTTATTCGGTGTGTGATTTGGGCTGACCCTGTTACCAGCCCGGGTGAGGAACAAGGTCACATATGCATGGCCTCTGTATCTAGCCTTGAACCTGTGTGACGATTCCATCTTAAGAAGTACGGATGATAACCGCCACCGTAACGCAATAACTCGCAACGTAGGCTACTCATGCAGGACGTGGTCCGCCGTGTACGCATCTTGTGACAATATGAAAGTCCACGGCGAGACGGCCAACCATTAGTCTGTGATCACCACGAGCATGGACGGTGTTTTTGATGGAGCTCAACGCCAGACCGAAAATTCCACTTCATTCATTCACCGACCAAGACGGACGCACTTTTCTCAATCTTTTTTGCAGAGGTCTTTCTCCGGCTATAATTCGCCTGTCCCGCGAAGAATGGTCCGTATTTAAACGGGTAATATCTGATGAACTCGATCGATGCCTTCTCTACTTGTATCACAATGTGTACGTCAGTCGCAATACTTCCTTCGTGAACTCCCTCTACTGACCTCTACCCACCTAACAAGGTTCCGTTGATCGCACGCCCAAGCCTGTCTAGAAACCCAAAATCCTTTACCTTACATCGAGTCATCCGGTGCCGTTTTTGGCGTAACTGGAAGGCAATGGCTCAACGGAGTTATCATATCGTGTACTAACTCCGATGGCAAGCCGATTTGTACAACATGAATGGCTTTGCCAAACACAACGACGGTAATCGGTATATTCTGACGTGCATTGATATTCTGTCGACATATGCCTGGGTCGTGCCCATCCGGCAGTTGGTACACAATATAACTCCGTCCGCGCCATTGCCTTCCAGTTACCCGAAAAAGGTAGCAATCATTTTTTTCAACTACATCCTCCCAGAAACCTGTTTTGTTAAAATTTCCTTTCGATGCTCTATTCCCCTACCTTTTATACTGCCCTTTTCTGAGAAAAGGTAACAAAGCCGTGTTTTGGTAACTTTTCATATTTTCTACCACCCTCGTATGAGAAAAGCCCTGTGAGTGATGTTTTACGAGAAGGAATTACATTCCCTTGTCAATCCACAGAGGATTACTATCGCGTGGAAAGCATCCTGCAAACAGAACAACGCCGAGAGAAGTCGAACCACTTTGTAAAATGACAATGAATGAGGGCCGTGGATTCATGGGTACCGTACCTCTCAGACCAGGAGAAACGGCTATAAAGCACGGTTCCAACCGAGTTGGGGGGTGTGGGCGGTGGTATTAGGGTGAAGTGTCAAAATATGGGGTCTCTATATATAACCCCATGCTTTATATAAATCCACATTTCGACACTTCACCCTAATACCACCGCCCACACCCCCAAAACTTTTGTTTTGCGGGCCTGTGCTTCACACTCATGAATGTCGGAACCACACGCCCACCGTGTTTATGTCAGCCTTGCACAATCTTATGACGAATCAGACGACAGAACGTAACCAAGCCAATAGGAAGAACCCTCTCCCCGTTGGGAAAGAGGTGGACCCGAGCTACAACAAACACAATATTAAAGTGGTGAGAGCTTCAAGTGTGTGCCCGACGTTGTAGCAGTTGTTAGGTCTGTCGTTGCAGCGCTACGTCCGACCTGCCATCGACTGAACCATAGCCATGATGGACCTGGATGCGGGGTTATAAGGACTCTACCACTTGTTATCTTCACAATCTGCAAACATATTTCGGACCATCGCTCGGTACCCCATGAGTGAATCCATCGTCACCGTGTGCTGTAAAGCATGAGTCGAATAGGAGCGTGTCTCCGCCATGATGATGCTATCGGGAATGGCGCTTTGGGGTTGGACGGTTCGTGTTTTATACCCGATGATTGATGAGTTACGGAGTTACTGAGTTAATCCTATCTGGCCTGGGTTATTTGGGACCTGTCCAAGCCTGGGGAGTGAGCATTCCGTCCCTCCCTTTATTAGTTTTCTTACCCCTTGAGCTATGGAGGTGAAAGTTACCACACTAAACCCTTGCGTGAAGAACTACCAGAAAATGTAAAAACAATCCAAGATGACATCACAATGATACCTTTTTTCAAACAGGATTATTTTGTTCGATTTTTCGGTCAGAATTTCCGAGTTTTTTTGTTTATGTAATTTCTTCGAAAAAACTGCATGATGAATTAGTAATAGTAATCTGATGTGAAATAAATAGTTTTTGTTCACTTTTCTTCGTGGAAAAGCAGGAATTTTTGAAGGAAAATAAAGAAAACATCACTTTGCTGGTGACAGGGTCAGTCTACATCCCTCACACCCACATAGAATAATAACTCCATATGCCCTTTCAATGCTACTCCTGAATTGCACCTGCGTCCTAAAACTCATTGTGTTGGCGCGGCGGAAAAGTGTGCTGCTCAACCACAGACCCCCCACAGACAAGTCTAATCCCACCTACAGATTACCCCTCCTGCAAATGATCATCCACCTACACAGCCCACATCAAATCCTAGCTCTGTATACGCTTTATTCATTGCTATTTGTATGATGATGTCACTTCCGGCACGCGTGACCTGATCCAATGCACTCACTGACCTAGCATACACTTCAAGGTGAAAGTTCAACCCATCATCCCAAGACTCAAGGTCAGCTCACACAACCCGCAGCCACACCCTCACCAAATGTGACCCCAAAAGAGTTTGATATACTACTCCTGCTGGAACACGATTAACAAGTGTTATTTTCCTTTAATGTAACTTGTGAGTGTCTCAACCAGTTAATATAGATGTGAACCTTTGCCCATGTACACGCCCTAGCTTAGTTTTCTATCTTTTGTATTGTTCGGGTACAGCACTCGAGGTCCCTCAGTTTGGAATTCAAGTTAACATTTAAAAACATTTAAGAAAAATACCAATGTACGGGTCACCCAAACTGAGAAAATAATTGTGTTTAAACCATTTTAGCACTAGAACTGTGTTAAAACAACACAAATTGTTTTAGAATCGACACAAACATATGTGTTGAAGCCATTTGGCACAAAATTATGATAAAACAATGCATTTCCTTTTTTCAAAGTGAACAATAAGATATTTCAACAGTTTTCAGTCGTTTGGAAATCCCACAGAGGATCCCCCCAAAACCCTATACCCACTATTTTTCGTTTTCTTCCCATTGTCTTAGAGAGTAAATATTCCATATACGGACAAAGAAGATTGCTTCTGAGCATAGATTGTTCCTAATTCAAGAAGCAAATGTATTTATTCCGTGACATGACCATTAATGTCGTCCATTAAAAAGCACAGTGTATACTATTAGATTAAGAAGGTCAAACACTCAGAAGTCTTTCGACGCAAATCTTAATTCAACCCAATCATCGGTAATTTGCGCCGAAAGACACACGCGATGTACACATCAGACATGCGGAGAGCAGATCCGCGCCTAAAGACATCCGAGCGTCACGGTTTGACCCCCGTGTGGGTGAACTATTAGCCAGTGATTGTGAGAAAAGACAACGACAACAGTGCATACTAATAATACAGGAACAGTGTATATTGTAGTCATAGCAACATCATCAACTGTAAATCCAGTGTGGAATGTTCGGAGATCAATTATGCGAGCTAAAGAGTCAGAGCATGATATTTACCGGTACATTGAAGAATATGGGAATAAGACGCCCAACAAGCCATGTATCGAACATTCTGTGTTATCCAATCTATCTTGTATGACATATAAGTTGGTATCTTGGTCAAAGTTCTGCTTAATTACACATTCCCGGAGATATCGACTTTGTATAATTATCGCATCACAATGAGATTAAGGTACAGATATGAAGATGAAGTAATATACATATATAAAATAATGCAATAGGAGGCTTGCATAATACGATCAGACGATAAACCGGAAGTGCTACCTCTGCCAGTTGATTGGTTAACTGAGCCAAAATTGACAAACAGGAAGTGGCAATCACAGAATCTGATTGGATATTTCGTATTTTGCAAGTCACCCATTGGATAAGAAGATAAAGTCGTTTATTTCCATGGGAAGTTATCAGGATCGTTCATCACTTTTTCTCGGCCCTGTGTGGTGATTGTTTCTCCAGTTTTACAATCTATGATGACGAAGAATGGAATGCCACGGACGCCATATTTCTTTTTTAAATCGTCCTGAAAAGATAAACAATTATGTAAATAATAACAATGCAAAACCACAGCTATAATTAACTACTGGTGCAGTTTTAGTATCTTCATTTTCACAAGTCCATGCTAATCTAAATCCTCGCCAAGGATACACCGATCCAGGTTACGGATCGATCGATACACTGGCTCGCGAGGATGGTGTATTCTGGGCGAGTCCAGGTCTTTTAACTTATTGACATGGTCCATATATATGTTACCTGCCTTCAGGTGACACAGAACTAGTGTTGACGATAGAAATAGTCTGCATAACTTGTCCTTACCCGTACACTGTCCTCTGTGAATGGCACAGCCAACCAAGGCATCTCACCGTAGTACTCTGCAAATTGTCCAGCATCTCTGTCACTGGTCACAAAGATGATGTCCATCTTCTTTCCTATGTCCGTTTTCTTAATATTGTTGTAGAACTCAGCAAGTTTTGGAGTAAATGCTCTACAAGGTGGACACCAATGGGCAGAGAAGTATATACCTGGCAAAAACAGCAACAACATACAAATTTATAAGATTACCGGTACCTGTACGATTCAGTTTTAAACCTTTCCATGAACAAGGAATGACGCTATATGGCTGTTCATTCTACAGCCAACGAAAGGACAACATATGGTTATGAACACTTACCTATAAATATGCAAAAATATTCTCTTATGCAAATGCGACTAACTTTGAGGCAACATTCTGGATGAACGTTTCTATTCTATATATATTGTTGTCAAAACGGATTTTGGTGGCTAATGAAAGCTCGTGTGAAACACGGCAGAAGAGCATTTCCCCGGATACATGTGCAACACATAACTTGGTACTCATAGGGCTTTAGATCTCTCCAATTTGAGCACATCCCCTATTAGGTGTAGCAACTTTTTTAGGATGGGACAGAGGGCGGGGCATATGCCCCTGGGGAATGAGCTATCGGGAATCATCCCTGGTAGTAGTGCCCCTGAGAAGGGATTTCTTTACCAATGAGCGAACCCCATTGTTCGGCAACACCAACTTTATTTTGTGTTTCACAGGTCCGTCGACATTGAAAAATCAAATACCAGAATAAAAATAAAATTTGAAGTTGTCACTTTTATTTTCGCTACGAAAGTTTGAACATAAAGACTTTTAACCCCCTTTTCATTCCTGACTATATGAAATAGGCTGTTGTATTCTATCTGAAACAATGCCGACAAATAAAAATGCCAACAACAAGGATGAATACCATTCTCGCTAATTTTTCACTGCAAGTCCAGCGAATTGTTGTTGTTGTTGTTGTTGTAAAATAGTACTTAGACAATAACGGCATTCAATGTAAATCGGGAACCTTCACTGGCTGTGTGATCTATCACTCTGTCATGGTACTCATATTCCGACAATGACGTGATATGTCAGAGCTTGGGAATTGTGGGTGTTTTACCAGCTCAGCCGATACAGCATGGTTTTAGGTGACTGTCAAAGCAAGAGGATGTTGCAACACATGCAAAATTTGCTAGACTGATCTGGAAGACAACCACAGTCACAACAATGATGATGACAATGTTAGATTTGAAGTGTATGTTGGCAGTTAACATGAGACTTAACATGCAGTTTTTGATTTTGAGAAAATAGGTCAATGTCAGTAATATTCATAGACTTCAGGTCCACCATCAGTTGCATATGTTGTATTAATTTAAAAAGCCTAGCTGTATTTCATGTTATATACAGAATATAACCTTGAAAAAATAGGTTCAGTCAACTGGGATAGGCTTTTAGTCAGTCACCAATTGCACATGTATCATGAATTTGGAAAGTCTATCTTCACTCCTTTAAAAAATATTAATAATGCTAAATTTGACCTTGATAAAACAGGTGAAGGTCAGTCACTTTTATTAGGCTTCTGATCCATTACCAGTTGCGTATGTGGTATGAAAAGAAAGATAGAGAGAGACAGACAGACAGACGAACGGACAGACAGATGACACTCAGCAGAAGAGCTACAGCACTCCTTGGATGTCTTTGCAAATTATTGTAAAATTTGGAAATTTGACATTAATGCATCAAAAACTAAAATTGTCATCTTTAGTGTTAGAAAAGCTAACTACAGTAAATTTTTGTTTTATCTCAATGGAGTAAAGATCGACATTGTTGACAGTTATAAATACCTGGGTGTTTTATTCTTTTATAATGGCAACTTCTTCAGATGTAGAAAGTATCTCTTTGAACAAGCTCGTAAAGCCATGTTTGCTGTTATCCAAAAGAGTAGATGTCTTGATTTACCACTTGATGTTCAAATCGATTTATTTGAACATATGGTCCTGCCTGTATTACTCTATGGTAGTGAAGTGTGGGGTTTTGAAAACTGTGATATCATTGAGAAACTACAATTAATGTTTTATAAATTCTCCGTAAAATTAGGGAAGCGAACGTCAAATACATATATATTTGGTGCGTTTGGGTGCAGCCCTCTAAGTGTTAAAATTAAGCTTAGAATGATAAAGTTTTGGGGCAAATTATTGATAGACACCCAAGGTAAATACTCCAGTTGTATTTATGGAGCATTACTGCATTTTCATACGTCAAATATATTCTCTTCTAAGTGGCTTCTATCTATCAAAAGTATTCTTGATTCATGTGGTCTTACCAATATTTGGCTGAACCAGAATTTCCCAAACCTTACTTGGTTATACAATACTGTTAAACAACGTTTATTAGATCAACACTATCAGGAATGGAACTCTAAGCTTTCTGAAAGCTCCATGTTTGTATTATATAAGGAGTTCAAACCTAAACCATGTTTAGAAAATTATCTAGTTAAATTGCCTTATAACAAAGCTGTATCTTTATGTCGATTCCGTACAGGAAATCATAAGTTACCTATTGTGACTGGTCGTTTTAATAATGTTGAAGTCGCTGACCGGCTGTGCCAGAAATGTTCTTTGTCTAAAGTAGGTGATGAGTATCACTTTATCTTAGAATGCCCTTCATTGTCAACCATTCGTGAAAAGCATTTACCCAGGAAATATTGGGTAAGACCCTCCAAACTTAATTTTTACAATTTAATGAGTTCCGAAAAGATTGGCTTGCAATGTAAGATTTCTTCTTTCATTTTACAAGGTTTCAAAACCATTCGTATTTCCTAACAATTTTTCGTTTTGGCTGAATATAGTTTGATTTACACATAGCTATATATATTTTAGGGGTTGATCAGATTTGATGTTTCATCTCCCTTCTGTTTGATTGTTGGGGTTTATCTCCCTTCTATTGTTCTGATTGAAGCGCAGTACTGTATTGCTGCCGGATATGTGGTTTGCTATTTTTGTATCTCTATGTCTTGTACAAGATTAAGAGAATAAAATTCAATTCAAATTCAAAAATTCATGGACAATTCGGTTACATTTGTGATATCATTACATATTATCTTCAAAGTTTAAATGTTCTGTCAAAATGCACCAGAACACACCCTATTATATATAGGTTCCCATTACAAAGATTAAACTCGTAAAGAAATATACCCAACTATTTCAATGTCGTTGAGGGCGATAACCTATTATTTTTATAACGATTTGTGAAGCTATGTTTCCGTTTTGAGGTTGATGTCGCCGCCATGTTGCCTGTGGTATGACGTCACTGATGACGTCAGCAACCAGGACAACCTCAAGGTAAGCGATTGATGTAGGGGTGTCCCAACAACTTTCTTGACCCAAGCAATCTACTAGTCAACTTATGTAAAGTACGTTATGTAATAAGTCAACCATTACAGGTTTTATTACCTGAATGGTCAGCATACAGGCATAGTGTTACAGTATGTCTATTTGACCAAAATGCCCTGAATTCAAGTTCACTTGAATCCTTGCAATTCTCCATACAGTGTCACACCATACTGATGGCAGCGTAGTTTGTCTGATTGCATTTTAGTTATGTGTGTTAGCAGGGACTGATGTAGCCTAGATTTAGATATATTTAGCTGTCAATACCCCATTGCCACATGTCTATGCCAGCGCTAGCAGCGCCATTATCCTTTCAATCCAGTTTTGAACCATAATGTTAACAAAATTATGAATTGTAAAAAAGAATGTATAATGAAATATAAATCAGCATTATGTTGATGGGCTGTGAAATCTGTATGGAGGTAGCCATAAAACTACAATTTCAATAAAAAAAACCTTTTCAGTCCTTTGAAATTCTTTGTCTCTCTAACAAAATCACAATAATCAACTTTATAAAATGCCAATAAATTGTGCTATATAAGTTTACTGTCTTTTGTACCACCCAATGATGAACAATATCGCGAACCTACATGATCAAGCCAAATACTCAGATGTGGCATGGGGAATGTAAATATTGGACTAAAGTCATGAGAATTTCACGTATTTAAAAAAAATACCCATTTGGCTTACAAGGGATGTGAATTACAACACTGGGAATGTTATATTCATGTTCAGCAAAAAGAATTACTTTTCCCTGATTCAAAGAAGTAAAGAATGTGTGATGGTTACCCGAGAATAACTCCCTCGGACGTGACGGTAGTGAACATGATTTTCGTTTGAAAGTGAAACGGGTGAAAGTTATTGTTATGGCTGTAAAAATGCTGAAGTTACATGTCATGCGAAATGGTGATTGTCAATTGCCCTAAACTGGATTTATTCAAGTTTGAAAACGGTCGAATGTGGTCTTTCGACATTATAGGGACATTTTCTGAAGGGATTTCCCTTCATATATAAAATATGACACCTCAAGCCAAAACAATTTGTGGGTATTTATTATCACAATGGTTAGTGTTACAATCGGTGGAAATATCATTCTGGTTTGAGGAGTCATATTTCATCAAAATTAAAAATTGTGCAAATGCTTCGCTTGCATTCTACCAGAAACGTTATGTGAGCAAGTAAAAAATGCTTTTCAAGTAGACGTCGTCGTAGTCCAGTTGTTAGGCTGCTCGCTTTCAAAAACAGTGTGGTGACCAGTTTGTTGAGCAATGAGTTCGATTCACATTTGGATCAGAAAAAAATTTCTTCCTATTTTCTTATTCTTTCTTTCTAATATTTAACATTCGGATTTATTTATGTTATGAAACAGTCTTCAGTGATATTCAGTTAATAAAATATAGATATAACTGTGTATACACATTTCTGCATTCACTGCTACAACTCGACCCTTATTGCAGCACACTCATAACATGTCCAAGTCACCGCGACTGAATGGGTTTATTTTCATGGGTCAGTAATACTTCCCATGTATAAAAAACGAGGGAATCTTCATGTGTATTTTCCTGAACTGTTCTCCTTATATTTAAGAGTTATTATAGTTCTCACTATGAACAGTAATTTACCATTCAACAAGTCGAAGTGTGAGTGTTGTCACAAGAATACGCGTTCAGACCAGACCAGAAAAATATCTGGTTCACAGTTAGAGTGGGTAAAACGCAGGAGTGACTTTGAAGTCAAAACTGAGGGAGTATTATGCCCTCAATGTAGGGCTATATACTATGTAGATTTGAAATCTGCGAATGATGAGACCATCGAAGTGCCTACAGCCGTAGCCGATGGTTACCAGCCCGAGGCGGGGTCAAGTTCCCGTTGTGTCATACTACCAGATATTCTACGGCAAGTTCGATTTGCAACATTACAATGACGTAGCTCGTTAAATGACGTTACTTTTGAAACAGCAATAATTTCACATAATCGCAAATTATTTAAATAAAAGACGGTTGCGAGTTAATATATGATACATTGAGTAATAACTAATCCTTTTGTATTGTTTGAAAATGGGTTAAAAAATGTAATTTCGACCGAAACGAATAATTCTGTACGACTGGCCTACAAAAACGTTACTGTCGAGGAAACCTGTTCATTTAAAAATAGAACGTACCAAAATAGCACAGAGTCGACTGTGCATTTGACGTCATAAATGGCAGCTGACCCGGCCTGGACAATAGATATACACACGCCAGTGTCCGAGGGAGTTATTCTCGGGTAACCATCACACATTCTTTCCATTTTGCGAAAAGAAAAATAATTTTAATAAGCAAAAACGCGCCTCCATGATTTCGCCAGCACCACCAATATCTTATCAGTCATTTGCCTATCTTGCAAGATCATTATACCCAAATTTCATGGAAATCAAACAAGTTGTTTAGAAGATATCGTGTTACACAGGTTTACCTGCATTCATGTCTATAGCACCGCCTGGTGATGACCAAATACCACGAAAAACAAGCAGTTGAAATCTAAAGCCCTAGGGAGATGGCACTTAAGAGTTCAAAGAAAAAAACTTCAATCATGATAATGGTTATGGAAGTTTTGACGTTATGTCAGATATTTGTGATTTTTCATTTAAATGGCAATTTGTTTCGCACCGAAAAGGAATTATCATGTCAGCAATCCTATATTTATGCTTGGCAACCTAGAATGGAACAATTATGAAAAATTTCTGCGAGTGAATTGGTAAATTTTCATTTCACGAAAAACTTCTTTTTTTTGATATGCAAAAAACGTGCCTTTTATAGTTATGCCAGCTACACCAAAACCTTTTCAGCACATTGACTATCCTTCAAGACCATTGTAATAAAATTTCATAGAAATCAAACAAGTCGTTCAGACGAAATCGTTAGAGAAACGTTTACCTATGCTCCGACTACAATGCCACCTGGTGGTGGGTAGCGGCTATCAAAACACAACCAGACAAATTTCTCACGCATAAGGAAACAGCACACAAAATCTGACCCGAAAATATTTAACGGTTTCAGAGATATTCACGTTTAAAGTCGCGGCGGCGGGGGCGGTGGATCCGGCGGAACCGTTTCTCGTGAAAACATAAGAGCATCCACTTTGTGGAAATGCTCTGATTAGTACGTCAGCCCGGCCTCGTCGACTGGGTAACCCAAAATTTGATTGAATATCTAGTGGTGTGAGCCTGTTATGGAGTACTGCGCCTTCTAACCGTGTACGTAATATATATATATGTATGTCAAAAACCCACATTGCTGAAATGTATCTAAAAATACTATGATCTCTCTTTGAGAATGTGGTCGACACCCACCCCCCAACCCCAGTGGATCTATTAATTGTATGCTCAATAATCAGTCTAGAATATGGCAATTCAGACTCAATAACTTAAAGTTTCAGATTGAATATTCAGTATACAATGGTAGTCTATGAAAATAATTCTCGAAATACTTTATTCTCTTTTTAACTATTGGAAACGCAATCCCCAAAATTCAGGTAAGTATGAATTAAGTCAAGCTTGTTTTTCGCAGGAGAGCAGAGCTATGGAGGCAAAGAATGTCCGGTGGCTAAAAATGTCGGGCTCCATCTTTTAACCCAAAAAGGGGAATATTTTTCTCCACATTTGCAACTAAGGATGAGAAGGGGCAATTGTATTGCATGTTATATAACGCTATTGATTTGTATATAACTACCTTTCTGTAATTCAGCACCATACCTATGTATCGTTGGTGAATAAAATTCAATTCAATTCAATTCAAAGGGGCAAAACTTCCTAGGACATTCTTAGTCATCACACTGGTATTTTATTCCACATACTCTGAGAGTATAAGCTTTTATTCTTCATTGACTTTTCCTGATGACGCCTGGCGGCTTTGTTTCTGAGATAATTTAATTGACACATTTTGTATCAAGTGTCATCATATTTGCATTCAACATTGTATGAGGAATATTATAGTATATAATAGGACCTATTGGTCACCAAACATGATGCGTACATGCATGGCTATTAGACCAGCTGTTCAGCTTTTTCAAACATGGATAGCGATGACATTGAACGGAGCATGTGCTACATGTATGTGCAGTTTGACCAGTGCATCGATCGATGGATCGATACAGGGGTTCGCGAAGATGGGGTTAAATAGAAAACTATAAGCTCTATCAGACGATCCTTAACATTGTTAATAGCTTTTGGCTCTGTATATGGGTCGATCATAATATAAGTGCACCTATGTACCGTATATCGCGTGTGTGGGACCAACAATGGCTTCGATATGTGAGTGTACGGTATGTTTCCTGTGTTCTAACCTAAGTGCAAAGCTGCAGGTTAACACTTGCGCGGACCCAGTGAAATCAAGTCGGCGAGAATCCCCGGTGTGTTTTATAATTAAACATCAATGGGCGTATACGCCGGTACGGTATACCATGAAGCTTCTGTATAAGGTCCATGGGTATAGCATATGATAATGAATCCATGCGAACCGTGACCATGCAGAGAACATGCCATTTGTCATTTTACAGTGTTAGCTGTAGATCTATAATTAACCCTCTCTATACCGTACCGGTACAATATCAGTTTAGTGATTGCCTGTCATTAGCATACAAAAATGAAGTATTTGTAGATAAATATTTCCATCATATTATAGTATTACCTTGTTTGTAAGCTTTAAGTATCGTCTTTGAAACTACGTAGGCGATGATAAGTTTATATCTCCGCTTCATTCGTGTTCATCACAGCGGAGCCTGGATCTGTTAAAATGCTGGTACGTACAGAGAGAGAATATAACAATGATTGCACTCACCTATATAGTCGAGCTCTTTTAAAGAATCAATGGACACCTCCCCATCTTTACCCTGCAGCTTTGAACCAAACATTGAACTGTCCATGATAGATTCTGAATTCAGACGATATTCGCTGTTCGATTTTGAAGTGTACCGGCTCTTCAGCAGTGACTCGTCTCTGTTCAGGAATAAACGATATGCCACGCTGGATAGCTGTTAAGGAAAGTTTCATGCAATCATATACTAAATATAGCGAGGTTGACTGGAGCATGCGCAGTTAGATCATGGCAACCGACAGATCTGAACAAGCAGAGGCGGAGGACTATGCAGTTGAAGGCCAATGTTCATATATTAAACCGGATTACATCGATATGACACATTAAATTACGCGATTTTTATCACTTAATAGCATACAACACGTTGGACCGGAAAGTAATATAGACCTTAGAAAATAACCTTCGGACAATTCACGATCTGATAATAGGAAAGGCATTCTGACCCAGACAAAATTGTTTGTAGACACAAAGAGACAGAGAATCTCTAACAATTAGACCGTGTCCGTATTTGTTACCTACTCGGTATACATGTTCAATGTTGTAGCAGATTCATTCTCAAGGAAAGGGGCAATTCGTGTCACTCGACCCGAATTTCATTCTAACCCATCTTACGGCTGGAAAAATTCAGATTGTTCATAGTATTCAATTAGTAGAGTACGAATAACTTATAATTGCAAGCACAGTCCCGATTGATTTTTTCGGGTAAAATTTCACCAGAACCCTCAATTTAGGGTAAAATAGATCTGTCACTGGGTGTAGTGACCTTGATATCACAATAAAGTTGCCAGAAATTCTTTTGTTCTGCATTATTCTACCTTTTTGGCAACCAGCTGCATCTGTTCTTTCACTATCTGAATATATTGTTTACAAGGGCAGATTATCTTGTGAAAATGGCATGGGCAAAGGTATGTCACTGGTTACCAGTTAACTGAACTTGAGATTCCATACCATGTGTTTTAAGAAACTCTTTTCAGTATTTCAGTCATTTCTAGCTCCAAATTTTCAGCGTACGTTTATTACCGGTCACTGATGTTACCTGTAAGGATCAACATGTAGTGGCTCCTGAGTTAAACTATTAACTGGTAATAAAGAAATGTGCGTATGAATTACAAAAGCATTGTTTATGGACCGTCACGACAATATACGAGGGAGCAACAATTAATTCCTTCCAAAATGTCAGTGGTGTTACCTGTCAGTGGTGTTACTATTTGTACGGTAACACCATTGACAATAATGATGATTTTGCTTAAAGTTTCAGTACAACTTGAATTTACCTTTCTTTCAGATAATACTAAGTTAAGGAATCTTGTCATATAGGTGGTTTGCCCCTAAATAGCTTTCACTTACGGCTGCATTTTTGCCTCTATGAACAAATTGATCACTGATGTTACACGAGGTCTGTGGTGTTACTCGAGGTCACTGGTGTTACCGGGTTGTCACTGGTGTTACATTTCAGTTGGACAAATATTTGAAGAAGAAGAAGCAGTTTTATCAGAAGGCTTTTCATATACGTGTTTTGCTCCTAAATATTCTTCACTTGCAACTACATTTTTGCGTCTATGAACAAATTAATCAGTGGTACGTGTTACACGGGAGTAGTAGGGAAAGCGTAAATGGAGTCCAATTGACCTTTGACCTCAGAAATTTGCATATTGAGGAAAAAAGCTACCTCCGAACACAGAAGAGTTCCAATTTTTTCTTTGACAGCCAATCAGAAGCGAGTATTTTGACCTCGGCTGGGAAGGCAAGGTCACATGACTTTTGACCTCGAATTCTTCCGCGGTGATGCGGTCTGGTGGTGATGCGGTCTGCCTCCGCGGACAGAAAGTAGTGCCATGGGTTGACTTCCAATGTTAATGTATACGGGGAATACCTAAATAGACGTTTTGTGACCTAGGGGAGCCCCTAGTGGACCGATGGGGTCGAGTGAGGTATCAAAGTGAAGCATTCGTGAAGGGGCATCTGATGGGCTGGGTGTGGGATTGAAATATCGGCATTCTGCGCATGCGCGGTGGCCAAAGGGTATGAAAATAGACGTTTTGGAGCTAGGGGAGCCACTAATGGTCCAGTGGGGTCATATGAGGTATCAATGTGAAGCATTCATGAAGGGGCATCTGACTGGACTAGCGGCTCGGGCGTTGTCACCATTCTGCGCATGCGCAGACAGGGAATTGTGGGAAAAGGGTATGGAAATAGACGTTTTGGGATCTAGGGGAGCCCCTAATGGGCCGATGGAGTTGTATGAGATATCAAAGTGAAGCCTATGTGAAGGGGCATCCAGTCATGGGTGGGTGCATGTAAAAATTTTCCTGAAAAAACAAAAACGGAACACGGACTTTATCGAAAAATCCGGGAAAATGCCTATATGGGGTATGGGGGGTATATAGGACGCCGGGCTTAACGGGGCTTGCCTATCAATAGAGTTATCTCCCCCTAGTTCCAGGGTGGGTGTATGTAAAAAATTTCCTGAAAAAATACGGAACACGGACTTTATTCTAAATTACGGGAAAATGCCTATATGGGGTATGGGGGGTATAGGACCATCCTGGGAAACCTACTTCTCGACATTTGCGGTATAGGTTGTGGGGTCTCGTTTTCTTAGTCTCGTCAAGACAAACATGATAGGAAGTGTCCCGGAGCGAATCGTTGAAATTTTTGGAAAAAGTTCAGGGAGACCCATATAATCCCATACTAGGGGTATAGGACCAATGTTTGCCCCACTGGGAAACCTACTTCTCGACATTTGCGGCATGGTTGTTTGGATTTGTTTTCTTAGTCTCGTCAAGACAAACATGATAGGAAGTGTCCCGGCACGAAACGGTGAAATTTTTTTAAAAAGTTTGAGGTCTTTATATAGCCCCATATAGACCCATATACTGGGGTATAGGACCAATGTTTGTCCCACTGCGAAACCTACTTCTATACATTTGCGGTATGGTTGTTTGGATTTGTTTTCTTACTCTCGTCAAGACAAACATGATAGGAAGTGTCCCGGCACGAAACGGTGAAATTTTTGAAAAAAGTCACCGAGGCCTGGGTAGGCCCATAGGCCTATACTGCATGGCTATGGGTGTATTGGTCCATACGGGGTGGACGTGTTGGGATCTAGGTGGGCCACTAATGATCCGATGGGGTCTAGTGAGGTATCAATGTGAAGCTCTCATGCAGGAGCACTTGACTACACTAATGGTTCGTACGTTGTCAATAGTCTGCGCATGCGCAGACTGGCCGTAGTATAGAAAGTAGGCATTTTTGGGGGTGTGTGTGGGTGTGTTTGGGTTAGAGATGGGCTATTCACGGTTCGAATGGGTCGAGTGAGGTATCCATGTGAATCATAGGTGGGGGAGCATCCACCTGGACTAACATTCACGTGGTTTGGTGGGTCTGCGCAAGTGTGTGTGACGTCACTTCCGGTTTTTCAGAATGCTCAAACACTACCTCCAACTTTCCCGGCCCCCCAGCGCGCGCGCGCGCGCGGGGATGATCTGATGCCGCAGCGCGCGCGCGCGTCATCACCGGCAGTGGGCGGATGCATGTCGGGTCAAAAGGTGACATCCAAGTCAAAAGGTCTCCCTTTCGGCAAGGTTCGGAGGAGACAATGTTGCGGCATCGATAGACAGAGCTTGAACCCCAAAAATGGGATTGTAAATTAACCTGGGAAGGATGGGCAGTTCCATTTGGACCAATCAGCGGTAGAGAAAAAGAGCCAATGAGCGATCGAGAAAAGAACCAATGGACGGGTTCTAGGATTTCGCTCACGTCTGCGCCTACATCCGGGTACTGAGATGCTTTCGCCTACGTCCGCGCCTACATCCGGGTTCTTCTCAACATCCGGGTTTCCCAGTGGGGTTTTTCCGTCTTCCATCTGGGTACTGTGGTTTTACATCCGGGTTCTCATCTTACATTCGGGGTTTTCCATATTTAAAAATACATAGAACTTATAGTAATAAACTTAATCTATACGTGTTGGACGAGTCTTCACTCACCGTCTTCCTTTACACGCACCTCAATGAAATGCCCGCTCCAAACCTAGACCAAAACACGTACTTGGTCTGTGGGCTGATTTCATTGGCTCTCTATTTTACTATAGTGCTCTTGCATTCTAACATTGATGGGTTACATTTTGGCCCCATCCTACACCACTGATTTCAGTTTGACTGAATCTCCACATTGGGCATTTATGCATTATGAATAAAACACACAAGACAGGGTTTTTTGGTGAGATCTCATTTTTTTTTATTCAGTAACAACAACAACGTGAGAACAACCACGTGAAAACGGAAGCCCAGAACAGGGGGGCTTGTACATTGAAAGAACTGAAGCCCAGAACAGGGGGCTTGTACATTGAAAGAACTGAAGCCCAGAACAGGGGGCTTGTAAACTTAAGCCCAGAACAGCGGGCGTGTGTACATTGAAAGAACTTAAGCCCAGAACGGGGCTTGTACATTGAAATGATGGGCGGCCCAGTCATATACGAGTACATCGCGGTCCTCGGCCTTGGGGTACTCGTCAAACATCTGTACGATGGTAGATAAGGGTCTTCCCCGGCATCGATGGTACAGGTAAAACAAGCAATATTGTCCGCACACGCTACTGGCCAGGCTTTGCAACGTTTGACTGTTCCAACACCACGTCTCTGTGCCTTGATCCATGAAGTCTGTTAAATCGGGATGGAGGGGTGGCAGGCCGTACGGGTCAAACTATTCGCCCGGCAGTTCTGTCAAGTACACGCCCACCCAATGTTCACCGGGCCGATCCATCGGGTCCGTGTTGAGAACGTAAGCAGCAGGATACATACGGTCTAATGGGAACACATCTCGGGCGAACACCCCTTGAAACACCATACGTGTCTCTGGGTCATTCTCCAGCACGGTGGTTATCTGGTCTGTATCCATGTTAGGTGGAGAAGTCACACAGGATGTTGCGCGCTTTGTCCACTTGAATGATGTTGTCAAACTCGGCGTAGCAGATCACATTGACGGTGCTCCGGAGGGCTCGTGCAAAGTGGATTTCCAACCGTAAATTGCCTTGCTTGGCCAGGGCCAGCTGATGGTCGTTCTCTAAGGTGGGGGTCAGATCGAAACAGAACAACGTGTATCCGTTCCCGTAGTCCTCCCGACTGATGAAATTCCCTTCGCCCTGGTTGATTTGACCGGTGGCTGTAAACAGGCTCTGATAGGCTCGAATGAAATTCACGCGCCCAAAGTTCGGTGTTAAGGCCGTGGCTGGGACCTGTTGTCCATCCACATGCAGGGCCACAAAATTGATGCCGAAATGTTTAAAGTCAAACGGGTTCTCTGGGTAGGCTCCACTGAAACTGGTATTTTCCACACAGGCCAGGATCAATTGCTTGGGTAGTTCCCCCAGGAACAGGTTTTCTTTGTTGGCGCTCATATTTCCAGCAGACACAGATAACACTTTGGTTTGCACACGTCGGATAGGGTACTGGGCTGGTTTTGTTTCCAAGGCTTTCATGTGTCCCAATTGAACGGCTGGATTCGGTTTCACTTTTCGGACATACAGGACTGCGTCTTCGATGACAATCTTATAGTCAGCTGCATGCCCGTCTACGTTAGTGGCCATCAAGGCGAAGGTCGGAGGCGCCCGTATCAGTCGGATTTTGATGGGGATCTTGTTCAACAGGTACCGGTCTTGCATGAACATGTCTGCGTGCAGTCGACCCAGGAGATCCACCGCGACGCCGTTCGCGGTCAAAGCCTTCCGTTTGCTATATCCCGTATTGTCGTTCTCTGCGCCCATGTGCTCGGCTTTGTCCTGGTAGAATAAAGCGGCTGTCAGTTGAGATTTTTTAGCCTCTCGTCCATGCGACAACAGCGTCTCGATGTAGGCTCGATGGGGGTACGTGTTGGTCGAGTCACTGATGAGTTTGTCGCTGAGAAATATATCCACCTGTTGAAACATCGAGTGCAGCCAGAGATTCGTCGGGCCCACCGTTGCTTGGTCGGCGATTCTGGTGCCATCTCCATTGACGATCTTGGCTTTCACATACAAGTATGTATGGGCTAAATCCACATAGGTCGTATCCGCATTACTGATGTGAACTCGATGGGCCCTGTTGCGTTGATGCTGGACAGCGGGAGATGCTCCACCCATAATCCTTGTTCGGCACTGGTCTGTGTGGGCGGGACGGTCCACAAATCAATTCACTGTTGGTGGAGGGGCAGGACTCGGCGTGGATCAAGGACATGTTTAAGAAAAGATATCC